>JAUIMM010000560.1:0-26810 GCA_031769625.1 Taudactylus pleione | reverse complement strand
GTACCACTATTCAGCTCTACACCACACTCTATACTATGTACCGCTATACATCATATTCTGTGTACCACTATACACCATATTCTAGACTATGTAACACTATACACCATATTCTATACTATGTACCTCTATACACCATATTACATACTATGTACCACTATACACCACATTCTATACTATGTACCACTATACACCATATTCTATACTATGTGCCTCTATACACCTCTACACCATTTTCTATACTATGTACCACTATACAGCTCTATACCACACTCTACACTATGTACCACTATACAGCTCTACACCACATTCTATACTGTATGCCACTATACACCATATTCTATTCTATGTACCACTATACACCTCTACACCATATTTTATACTATGTACCACTATACAGCTCTATACCACACTCTATACTATGTACCACTATACAGCTCTACACCATATTCTATACTATATACTTCTATACACCACTTTCTAAACTTAGTACCACAATACATGATATTCTATACTATGTAACACTATACACCACATTCTATACTATGTACCACTATACAGCACTACATCACATTCTATAATTTGTACCACTATACACCACATTCTATACTATGTACCACTATACAACACTACACCATATTCTATACTATGTACTAATATACAGCTCTACACCGTATTCTATACTATGTACTACTATACACCACATTCTACACTATGTACCCCTATACAGCTCTACACCATATACCACTATACACCACATTCTATACTATGTACCACTACACCACATTCTAAACTATGTAGCACTATATACCACTATACACTACATTCTATACTATGTACCACTATACACCATATTCTATACTATGTACCTCTATACACCATATTCTATACTATGTACCACTATACACCACATTCTATGCTATGTACCACTACACCACATTCTAAACTATGTAGCACTATATACCACTATGCACCATATTCTATACTGTGTACCACTATACACCATATTCTATACTATATACCACAATACAGTTCTACACCACATTCTATACTATGTACCACTATACACCATATTCTATACTATGTACCACTATACACCACATTCTAGACTATGTAGCACTATACACCATATTCTATGTACCACTATACACGACATTCTGGACAATGTACCATTATACACCATATTCTATACTATGTACTTTTCTACACCATATTCTTTACTATTTACCTCTATACACCATATTCTATACTATATACCACTATTAACCATATTCTATACAATGTTCCACTATACACCATATTCTATACTATATACAACTATACAGCTCTACGCCATATTCTATACTATGTACCACTATACACCATATTCTATACTATATACCACTATACAGCTCCATACCACATTTTATACTATGTACCATTATACAGCTCTACACCACATTCTATACTATGTACCACTATACAACATATTCTATACTATGTACCACTATACAGCTCTTCATCACATTCTATACTATGTACCACTATACACCATTTTCTATACTATGAACCACTACACAGCTCTACACCACATTCTATACAATGTACCACAATACACAATATACTATGTACCACTATACAGCTCTACACCAAATTCTATACTATGTATCTCTATACACCAAATTCTATACTATATACCACTATACAGTTCTATACCATATTCTATACTATATACGACTATACACCATATTCTATACTATGTACCACTATACTGCTCTACATCACATTCTATACTATGTAGCACTATACACCATATTCTATACTTTGTACCTCTATACAGCTCTACATCACATTCTATACTATGTAGCACTATACACCATATTCTATACTATGTACCACTATACAGCTCTACATCACATTCTATACTATGTAGCACTATACACCATATTCTATACTTTGTACCTCTATACACCATATTCTATACTATGTACCTCTCTACAACATATTCTAGACTATGTGCCACTTTACACCATATTCTATACTATTTACCACTTAACAGCTCTACCCCATATTCTATGCCATGTACCACTATACAGCATATTCTCTACAATGTACCACAATACACCATATTCTTTACTATGTACAACTATACATCTCTACACCACATTCTATACTATGTTCCTCTATAAACCATATTCTATACTATGTACCACTATACACCATATTCTATACTATGTACCACTATAAAGCTCTACAACACATTCTATACTATGTACCTCTACACACCATATTCTATACTATGTACCACTATACAGCTCTACACCACATTCTATACTATGTACCACTATACATCTCTACACCATATTCTATGCTATGTATCACTATACACAATACTCTATACTATGCACCACTGTACAGCTATACACCATATTCTATACTATATACCACTATACACCCTATTGTATACTATGTACCACTATACAGCTCTACACCATATTCTATTCTAAGTACCAGTATACAGCTCTACTCCATATTCTAGAATATGTACCACTATACACCATATTCTATACTATGTACATCTATACACCATATTCTATACTATATACCACTATACACCATATTCTATACTATGTACCACTATACATCTCTACACCATTTTCTATGCTTTGTATCACTATACACAATACTCTATACTATGCACCACTGTACAGCTATACACCATATTCTATACTATGTACCACTATACACCATATTCTATACTATGTACCACTATACAGCTCTACACCACATTCTATACTATGTACCACTATACACCATATTCTATGTACCACTATACACCACATTCTAGACTATGTACCACTATACACCATAACTTATACTATGTACCATTACACACCACTTTCTATACTATGTAGCACTATACACCATATTCTATACTATGTACCACTATACACCATATTCTATACTATGTACCTCTATACACCATATTCTATACTGTGTACCACTATACACCATATTCTATACTATGTACCACAATACAACACATTCTATACTATGTAGCTCTATACACCATATTCTATACTATGTACCACTATACACCATATTCTATACAATGTACCACAATACACCATATTCTATACTATGTACCACTATACATCTCTACACCACATTCTATACTATGTTCCTCTATACCCCATATTCTATACTTATGTACCACTCTACACCATATTCTATACTATGTACCACTATAAAGCTCTACAACACATTCTATACTATGTACCTCTACACACCATATTCTATACTATGTACCACTATACAGCTCTAAACCACATTCTATACTATGTACCACTATACATCTCTACACCATATTCTATGCTATGTATCACTATACACAATACTCTATACTATGCACCACTGTACAGCTATACACCATATTCTATACTATATACCACTATACACCCTATTGTATACTATGTACCACTATAACAGCTCTACACCATATTCTATTCTATGTACCACTATACAGCTCTACTCCATATTCTAGAATATGTACCACTATACACCATATTCTATACTATGTACATCTATACACCATATTCTATACTATATACCACTATACTCCACATATTCTATACTATGTACCACTATACACCATATTCTATACTCTGTGCCGCTATACACTATATTCTATACTATGTACCACTATACATCTCTACACCACATTGTCTACCTTGTACCACTATACACGTTATTCTATACTATGTACCACTATACAGCTCTACACCATATTCTATACTATATACCACAATAGAGCTCTATACCATATTCTATACTATATACCACTATACACTATATTCTATACTATGTACCACCATACAGCTTTATACCACATTCTATACTATGTACCACTATACAGCTCTAAACCACATTCTATACTATGTACCACTATACACCATATTCTATACTATGTACCACTATACAGCTCTACACCCCATTCAATACTATATACTACTATATACCAAATTCTATACTATGAACCTCTATACACCATATTCTATACTGTGTAAAACTATACACCACATTCTATTCTATGTACCATTATACAGCTCTACACCACATTCTATACTATGTACCACAATATACCACATTCTATACTATGTACCACTATACAGCTCTAAACCATATTCTATACTATGTACCACTCTACACCATATTCTATACTATGTACCACTATACATCACATGCTAGTCTATGTACAACTATACACCATATTCTATACTATGTACCTCTATACACCATATTCTATACTATATACCACTATACACCACATCCTATACTATGTCCCATTATACAGGTCTACACCACATTCTATACTATGTACCACTATACACCATATTCAATACTATGTACCACTATACAGCTCTACACCACATTCTATACTATGTACACTATACACCATATTCTACACTATGTACAACTATACACCACATTCTAAACTTTGTACCACTATACACCATTTTCTATACTATGTTCCACTATACAGTTTTTCACCACATTCTGTACTATGTACCACTATACACCATATTCTATGTACCTCTATACACCACATTTTAGACTATATACCACTATACACCATATTCTATACTATGTACCTTTATACACCATATTCTATACTATTTTACTCTCTACACCATATTCTATACTATATACCACTACTAACAATATGCTATACAATGTACCACTATATACCACTATTAACCATATTCTATACTATATACCACTATACACCACATCCTATACTATGAACCATTATACAGCTCTACATCACAATTCTCATATGATGTACCACTATACACCATAATCTACACTATGTACCACTATACACCATATTCTATACTATATACCACTATACACCACATCCTATACTATGTTCCACTATACAGCTCTTCACCAGTTTCTATACTATGTTCCACTATACACCATATTCTATACTATGTACCACTATACAGCTCTACACCATATTCTGTACTATATACCACAATAGAGCTCTATACCATATTCTATACTATATACCACTATACACCATATTCTATACTATGTACCACTATACAGCTTTATACCACATTCTATACTATGTACCATTATACAGCTCTAAACCACATTCTATACTATGTACCACTATACAGCTCTGCACCACATTCTATACTATATACCACTATACACCATATTCTATACTATGTACCACTAAACAGCTCTACACAACATTCCATACTATGTAACACTATACTACATATTCTATACTATGTACCACTATACACTTCTACACCATATTCTATACTATGTACCACTGATACAGCTCTTCACCATATTCTATGCTATATTACTACTATACACCACATTCTATATTATGTACCACTATACACCATATTCTATACTATGTAACACTATACACCACATTCTATACTATGTACCATTATACAGCTCTACACCACGTTCTATACTATGTACCACTATATACCACATTCTATACTATGTACCACTATACAGCTCTAAACCATATTCTATACTATGTACCACTATACATCTCTACACCACATTCTATACTATGTACCACTATACACCATATTCTAGACTATGTAACTCTATACAAAATATTCTAGACTGTGTACCACTATACACCATATTCTATACTATGTACCTCTATACACCACATTCTATACTATGTACCACTATACTCCACATTCTATACTATGTACCACTATACACCATATTCTATAATATGTGCCGCTATACACTATATTCTATACTATGTACCACCATACACTACATTCTATACTATGTACCACTATACATCTCTACACCACATTCTCTACTATGTACCACTATACACGTTATTCTATACTATGTACCACTATACAGCTCTACACCATATTCTATACTATATACCACAATAGAGCTCTATACATATTCTATACTATATACCCACTATACACTATATTCTATACTATGTACCACCATACAGCTTTATACCACATTCTATACTATGTACCACTATACAGCTCTAAACCACATTCTATACTATGTACCACTATACACCATATTCTATAGTATGTACCACTATACAGCTCTACACCACATTCAATACTATATACTACTATATACCAAATTCTATACTATGTACCTCTATACACCATATTCTATACTGTGTAAAACTATATACCACATTCTATTCTATGTACCATTATACAGCTCTACACCACATTCTATACCATGTACCACTATATACCACATTCTATACTATGTACCACTATACACCATATTCTATACTATGTACCACTATACATCACATGCTAGTCTATGTACCACTATAAACCATATTCTATACTATGTACCTCTATACACCATATTCTATACTATATACCACTATACACCACATCCTATACTATGTCCATTATACAGGTCTACACCACATTCTATACTATATACCACTATACACCATATTCTATACTATGTACCTCTATACAGCTCTACACCACATTCTATTACTATGTACCACTATACACCATATTCTACACTATGTACAACTATACACCACATTCTAAACTTTGTACCACTATACACCATTTTCGGTACTATGTTCCACTATACAGTTTTTCACCACATTCTATACTATGTACCACTATACACCATATTCTATGTTCCACTATACACCACATTTTAGACTATATACCACTATACACCATATTTTATACTATGTACCTTTATACACCATATTCTAAACTATTTACTTCTCTACACCATATTCTATACTACATACCACTACTAACAATATGCTATACAATGTACCACTATATACCACTATTAAACATATTCTATACAATGTATCACTATACACCATATTCTATACTATATACAACTATACAGCTCTACCCCATATTCTATACTATGTACCACTATACACCATATTCTATACTATGAACCACTATACAGCTCTACACCATATTCTATGCTATTTACCACTTTACACCATATTCTATACTATGTACCACTATACACCATATTCTATACTATGTACCACAATACAGCTCTACACCATATTCTATACTATGTACCACTATACAACACTACACCTTATTCTATACTATGTACCACTATACAGCTCTACACCATATTCTATACTATGTACCACTATACACCATATTCTATACTATGTACCACTATACACCATATTCTATACTATGTACCACTATACAGCTCTAAAACACATTCTCTACTATGTACCTCTATACACCATATTCTAAACTATATACCACAATTAACCATATTCTATACAATGTACCACTATACACCATAGTCTATATGATATACAACTATACAGCTCTACCCCATATTCTGTACTATGTATATACCACTATACACCATATTCTATACTATGTACCACTATACAGCTCTACACCATATTCTGTACTATATACCACAATAGAGCTCTATACCATATTCTATACTATATACCACTATACACCATAT
Source organism: Taudactylus pleione (assembly GCA_031769625.1). NCBI lineage: Eukaryota > Metazoa > Chordata > Amphibia > Anura > Myobatrachidae > Taudactylus > Taudactylus pleione. The sequence continues at coordinate 19,307 of JAUIMM010000560.1, read as the reverse complement.
TCTATACTATGTACCACTATACAGCTTTATACCACATTCTATACTATGTACCATTATACAGCTCTAAACCACATTCTATACTATGTACCACTATACAGCTCTGCACCACATTCTATACTATATACCACTATACACCATATTCTATACTATGTACCACTAAACAGCTCTACACAACATTCCATACTATGTAACACTATACTACATATTCTATACTATGTACCACTATCCACTTCTACACCATATTCTATACTATGTACCACTATACAGCTCTTCACCATATTCTATGCTATATACTACTATACACCACATTCTATATTATGTACCACTATACACCATATTCTATACTATGTAACACTATACACCACATTCTATACTATGTACCATTATACAGCTCTACACCACATTCTATACTATGTACCACTATATACCACATTCTATACTATGTACCACTATACAGCTCTAAACCATATTCTATACTATGTACCACTATACATCTCTACACCACATTCTATACTATGTACCACTATACACCATATTCTAGACTATGTAACTCTATACAAAATATTCTAGACTGTGTACCACTATACACCATATTCTATACTATGTACCTCTATACACCACATTCTATACTATGTACCACTATACTCCACATTCTATACTATGTACCACTATACACCATATTCTATAATATGTGCCGCTATACACTATATTCTATACTATGTACCACCATACACTACATTCTATACTATGTACCACTATACATCTCTACACCACATTCTCTACTATGTACCACTATACACGTTATTCTATACTATGTACCACTATACAGCTCTACACCATATTCTATACTATATACCACAATAGAGCTCTATACCATATTCTATACTATATACCACTATACACTATATTCTATACTATGTACCACCATACAGCTTTCTACCACATTCTATACTATGTACCACTATACAGCTCTAAACCACATTCTATACTATGTACCACTATACACCATATTCTATAGTATGTACCACTATACAGCTCTACACCACATTCAATACTATATACTACTATATACCAAATTCTATACTATGTACCTCTATACACCATATTCTATACTGTGTAAAACTATACACCACATTCTATTCTATGTACCATTATACAGCTCTACACCACATTCTATACCATGTACCACTATATACCACATTCTATACTATGTACCACTATACACCATATTCTATACTATGTACCACTATACATCACATGCTAGTCTATGTACCACTATAAACCATATTCTATACTATGTACCTCTATACACCATATTCTATACTATATACCACTATACACCACATCCTATACTATGTCCCATTATACAGGTCTACACCACATTCTATACTATATACCACTATACACCATATTCTATACTATGTACCTCTATACAGCTCTACACCACATTCTATACTATGTACCACTATACACCATATTCTACACTATGTACAACTATACACCACATTCTAAACTTTGTACCACTATACACCATTTTCTGTACTATGTTCCACTATACAGTTTTTCACCACATTCTATACTATGTACCACTATACACCATATTCTATGTTCCACTATACACCACATTTTAGACTATATACCACTATACACCATATTTTATACTATGTACCTTTATACACCATATTCTATACTATTTACCTCTCTACACCATATTCTATACTACATACCACTACTAACAATATGCTATACAATGTACCACTATATACCACTATTAAACATATTCTATACAATGTATCACTATACACCATATTCTATACTATATACAACTATACAGCTCTACCCCATATTCTATACTATGTACCACTATACACCATATTCTATACTATGAACCACTATACAGCTCTACACCATATTCTATGCTATTTACCACTTTACACCATATTCTATACTATGTACCACTATACACCATATTCTATACTATGTACCACAATACAGCTCTACACCATATTCTATACTATGTACCACTATACAACACTACACCTTATTCTATACTATGTACCACTATACAGCTCTACACCATATTCTATACTATGTACCACTATACACCATATTCTATACTATGTACCACTATACACCATATTCTATACTATGTACCACTATACAGCTCTAAAACACATTCTCTACTATGTACCTCTATACACCATATTCTAAACTATATACCACAATTAACCATATTCTATACAATGTACCACTATACACCATAGTCTATATGATATACAACTATACAGCTCTACCCCATATTCTGTACTATGTATATACCACTATACACCATATTCTATACTATGAACCACTATACAGCTCTACACCATATTCTATACTATTTACCACTATACACCATATTCTATACTATGTACCACTATTCAGCTCTAGACCACATTCTATACTATGTACCACTATACACCATATTCTATACTATGTACCACTATTCAGCTCTACACCACATTCTATACTATGTACCACTATACACCATATTCTAGACTATGTAACACTATACACCATATTCTAGACGATGTACCTCTATACACCATATTCTATAATATGTAACACTATACACCATATTCTAGACTATGTACCACTATACACCATATTCTATACTATGTACCTCTATACACCACATTCTATACTATGTACCACTATACTCCACATTCTATACTATGTAACACTATACACCATATTCTATACTGTGTGCCTCTATACACTATATTCTATACTATGTACCACCATACACCACATTCTATACTATGTACCACCATACAGCTGTACACCACATTCTATACTATGTACCACTAAACACCATATTCTATACTATGTACCACTATACAGCTCTACAGCATATTCTATACTATATACCACAATAGAGCTCTTTACCATATTCTATACTATATACCACTATACACCATATTCAATACTATGTACCACTATACAGCTTTATACCACATTCTATACTATGTACCATTATACAGCTCTAAACCACATTCTGTACTATGTACCACTATACACGATATTCTATACTATGTATCACTATACAGCTCTACACCACATTCAATACTATGTACCACTATCAACATATTCTATACATTGTAAAACTATACAGCTCTATACCACATTCTATACTATGTACCACTATACACCATATTCTATACTATTTACCACTATACAGCTCTACACCACATTCTATACTATGTACCACTATACAGCTCTACACCATATTCTATACTAAATACTACAATACACCACATTCTATACTGTTTACCTCTATCCACCATATTCTATACTATGTAACACTATACAGCTCTAAACCATATTCTATACTATGTACCACTATACATCTCTACACCACATTCTATACTATGTACCACTATACACCATATTCTAGACTATGTAACTCTATACACCATATTCTAGACTGTGTACCACTATACACCATATTCTATACTATGTACCTCTATACACCACATTCTATACTATGTACCACTATACTCCACATTCTATACTATGTACCACTATACACCATATTCTATACTATGTGCCTCTATACACAATATTCTATACTATGTACCACCATACACAACATTCTATACTATGTACCACTATACATCTCTACACCACGTTCTATACTATGTACCACTTTACACATTATTCTATAATATGTACCACTATACAGCTCTACACCATATTCTATACTATATACCACAATAGAGCTCTATACCATATTCTATACTATAAACCACTATACACTATATTCTATACTATGTACCACCATACAGCTTTATACCACATTCTATACTATGTACCATTATACAGCTCTAAACCACATTCTATACTATGTACCACTATACACCATATTCTATACTATGTAACACTATCCACCACATTCTATACTATGTACTATTATACAGCTCTACACCACATTCTATACTATGTACCACTAAATACCATATTCTATACTATGTACCACTATACAGCTCTAAACCATAATCTATACTATGTACCACTATACACCATATTCTATACTATGTACCACTATACATCACATGCTAGACTATGTACCACTATAAACCATATTCTATACTATTTACCTCTATACACCATATTCTATACTATATACCACTATACACCACATCCTATACTAAGTACCATTATACAGCTCTACACCACATTCTATACTATGTACCACTATACACCATATTCTATACTATGTACCACTACACAGCTCTACACCACATTCTATACTATGTACCACTATACACCCACCATATTCTACTCTATGTACAACTATACACCACATTCTAAACTTTGTACCACTATACACCATATTCTGTACTATGTTCCACTATACAGTTCTTCACCACATTCTATACTATGTACCACTATACACCATATTCTATGTACCACTATACACCACATTCTAGACTATGTACCCACTATACACCATATTCTATACAATGTACCTTTATACACCATATTCTATACTATTTACCTCTATACACCATATTCTATACTATATACCACTATTAACCATATTTTATACAATGTACCACTATATACCACTATTAACCATATTCTATACAATGTACCACAATACACCATATTCTATACTATATACAACTATACAGCTCTACCCCATATTCTATACTATGTACCACTATACACCATATTCTATACTATGAACCACTATACAGCTCTACACCATATTCTATACTATTTACCACTTTACACCATATTCTATACTTTGTACCACTATACACCATATTCTATACTATGTACCACTATACAGCTCTACAACACATTCTATACTATGTACCTCTATACACCATATTCTATACTATATACCACTATTAATCATATTCTATACAATGTACCACTATTCACCATAGTCTATATGATATACAACTATACAGCTCTACCCCATATTCTGTACTATGTATATACCACTATACACCAAATTCTATACTATGAACCACTATAGAGCTCTACACCATATTCTATACTATTTACCACTATACACCATATTCTATACTATGTACCACTATAAACCTCTACACTATATTCTATGCTATGTACCACTATACAGCTCTATACCACATTCTATGCTATGTACAATTGTACAGCTCTACACCATATTCTATACTATATACTACTATAGACCACATTCTATACTAAGTTCCTCTATACACCATATTCTATAGTATGTAGCACTATACAACACATTCTATACTATGTACCACTATACAGCTCTACACCACATTCTATACTATGTACCACTATACACCATATTCTATACTATGTACCACTATTCAGCTCTACACCACTCTATGTACCACTATACACCATATTCTAGACTATGTACCACTATACACCATATTCTATACTATGTACCACTATTCTCCACATTCTATACTATGTAACACTATACACCATATTCTATACTGTGTGCCTCTATACACTATATTCTATACTATGTACCACCATACACCACATTCTATACTATGTACCACCATACAGTTCTACACCACATTCTATACTATGTACCACTATACACCATATTCTATACTATGTACCACTATACAGCTCTACAGCATATTCTATACTATATACCACAATAGAGCTCTTTACCATATTCTATACTATATACCACTATACACCATATTCAATTCTATGTACCACTATACAGCTTTATACCACATTCTATACTATGTACCATTATACAGCTCTAAACCACATTCTATACTATGTACCACTATACATGATATTCTATACTATGTACCACTATACAGCTCTACACCACATTCAATACTATGTACCACTATACAACATATTCTATACTATGTAAAACTATACAGCTCTATACCACATTCTATACTATGTACCACTATACACCATATTCTATACTATATACCACTATACACCACATCCCACACTATGTACCATTATACAGTTCTACACCACATTCTATACTATGTACCTCTATACACCATATTCTATACTATTTACCACTATACAGCTCTACACCACATTCTATACTATGTACCAATATACTCCATATTCTATGTACCACTATACTCCACATTCTAGACTATGTACCATTATAAACCATATTCTATACAATGTAACTCTATACACCATATTCTATACTATGTACCTCTATACACCATATTCTTACTATATACCACTATACACCATATCCTATACTATATACCACTATACACCATATTCTATACTATATACCAGTATACACCATTGTCTATACTATGAACCACTATACAGCTCTTCACCACATTCTATACTATATACCACAATACACCATATTCTATACTATGTACCACTAAACACCTCTACACCATATTCTATACTATGTACCACTATACAGCTCTACACCATATTCTATACTATATAATACTATACACCACATTCTATACTATGTACCTCTATCCATCATATTCTATACTATGTAACACTATACACCACATTCTATACTATGTACCATTATACAGCTCTACACCACATTCTATACTATGTACCACTATATACCACATTCTATACAATGTACCACTATACTGCTCTCAACCATATTCTATACTATGTACCACTATACAGCTCTACACCACATTCTATACTATGTAACTATACACCATATTCTATACTATATACCACTATACACCACATTCTAGACTATGTACCACTATAAACCATATTCTATACTATGTACCTCTATACACCATATTCTATACTATATACCACTATACACCGCATCCTACACTATGTACCATTATACAGTTCTACACAACATTCTATACTATGTGCCACTATACACGTCTACACCATATTCTATACTATATACCACTATATAGCTCTACACCATATTCTATACTATATACTACTATACACCAGATTCTATACTATGTAACACTATACACCACATTCTATACTATGTACCATTATACAGCTCTACACCATATTCTATACTATGTAACACTATATACCACATTCTATACTATGTACCACTATACAGCTCTAAACCATATTTTATACTATGTACCAATATACAGTTCTACACCACATCCTATACTATGTACCACTATACACCATATTCTATACTATGTACCACTATGCACCACATTCTAGACTATGTACCACTATAAACCATATTATATACTATGTACCTCTATACACCATATTCTATACTATATACCACTATATACAACATCCTATATTATGTTCCATTATACAGCTCTACACCACATTCTATACTATGTACCACTATACACCATATTCTACACTATGTACCACTATACACCACATTCTATACTATGTACAACTATACACCATATTCTATATTATGTTCCACTATACATCTCTTCACCACATTCTATACTATGTTCCACTATACACTATATTCTATAATATGTACCACTATACAGCTCTACACCACATTCTATACTTTGTACAACTATACACCACATTCTATGTACCACTATACACCACATTCTAGACTATGTACCACTATACACCATATTCTATACTATGTACCTTTATATACCATATTCTATACTATTTACCTCTATACACCATATTCTATACTATATACCACTACTAACCATATTCTATACAATGTACCACTATAAACCATATTCTATACTATATACAACTATACAGATCTACCCCATGTTCTATACTATGTACCACTATACACCATATTCTATATTATGAACCACTATACAGCTCTACACCATATTCTATACTATTTAAAACTATACACCATATTCTATACTATATACCACTATACACCTCTACACCATATTCTATGCTATGTACCAATATACAGCTCTGTACCACATACTAAACTGTGTACAACTGTACATCATATTCTATGTACCACTATACACCATATTCTAGACAATGTAACACTATACACCATATTCTAGACTATGTACCACAATACACCATATTCTATACTATGTACCTCTCTACACCACATTCTATACTTTGTACCACTAAATACCACATTCTATACTATGCACCACTAAACACCATATTCTATACTTTGTACCTCTATACACCATATTCTATACTATGTACAACTATACACCACATTCTATACTATGTTCCACTATACACTATATTCTATACTATGTACCACTATACAGCTCTACACCACATTCTATACTATGTACGACTATACACCACATTCTATGTACCACTATACACCACATTCTAGACTATGTACCACTATACACCATATTCTATACTATGTACCTTTATATACCATATTCTATACTATTTACCTCTATACACCATATTCTATACTATATACCACTACTAACCATATTCTATACAATGTACCACTATATACCATATTCTATACTATATACAACTATACAGATCTACCCCATATTCTATACTATGTAACACTATACACCATATTCTATATTATGAACCACTATACAGCTCTACACCATATTCTTTACTATTTAAAACTATACACCATATTCTATACTATATACCACTATACACCTCTACACCATATTCTATGCTATGTACCAATATACAGCTCTGTACCACATACTATACTATGTACAACTGTACATCATATTCTATGTACCACTATACACCATATTCTAGACAATGTAACACTGTACACCATATTCTAGACTATGTACCACTTTACACCATATTCTATACTATGTACCTCTATACACCACATTCTATACTATGTACCACTATACACCACATTCTATACTATGTACCACTATACACCACATTCTATACTATGTACCACTATACATCTCTACACCACATTCTATACTATGTAACACTATACTCCATATTCTATACTATGTAAAACCATACAGCTCTACACCATATTCTGTACTATATACCACAATAGAGCTCTATACCATATTCTATACTATATACCACTATACACCATACTCTATACTATGTACCACTATACACCATATTCTATACTATGTACCTCTATACACCACATTCTATACTATGTACCACTATATACCACATTCTATACTATGCACCACTAAACACCATATTCTATACTTTGTACCTCTATACACCATATTCTATACTATATACCACTATACCCCACATTCTATACTATGTACCACCATACAGCTCTACACCACATTCTATACTATGTACCACTATACACCATATTCTATACTATGTAAAACTATACAGCTCTACACCATATTCTGTACTATATACCACAATAGAGCTCTATACCATATTTTATACTATATACCACTATACACCATATTCTATAGTATGTACCACTATACAGCTTTATACCACATTCTATACTATGTACCATTATACAGCTCCAAACCACATTCTATACAATGTACCACTATACACCATATTCTATACTATGTACCACTATAGAGCTCTACACCACATTCTACACTATGTACCACTATACAACATATTCTATACTATGTAAAACTATACAGCTCTATAACACATTCTATACTATGTACCACTATACACCATATTCTATACTATTTACCACTATACAGCTCTACACCACATTCTACACTATGTACCTCTATACACCATATTCTTACTATATACCACTATACACCATATTCTATACTATATACCACTATACACCATATTCTATACTATATACCAGTATACACCATTTTCTATTCTTTGAACCACTATACAGCTCTACACCACATTCTATACTATATACAACTATACACCATATTCAATACTATGTACCACTATACACCTCTACACCATATTCTATACTATGTACCACTATACTGCTCTACACCATATTCTATACTATATAATACTATACACCACATTCTATACTATGTACCTCTATCCACCATATTCTATACTATGTAACACTATGCACAACATTCTATACTATGTACCATTATACAGCTCTACACCACATTCTATACTATTTACCACTATATACCACATTCTATACTATGCAACCACTATACAGCTCTAAACCATATTCTATACTATGTACCAATATACAGCTCTACACCACATTCTATACTATGTACCACTATACACCATATTCTATACTATGTTCCACTATACACCACATTCCAGACTATGTACCACTATACACCATATTCTATACTATGTACCTCTTTACACCATATTCTATACTATATACCACTATACACCACATCCTATACTATGTTCCATTATACAGCTCTACACCACATTCTATACTATGTACCACTATACACCATATTCTACACTATGTACCGCTATACACCACATTCTATACTATGTACAACTATACACCATATTCTATACTATGTTCCACTATACAGCTCTTCACCACATTCTATACTATGTTCCACTATACACTATATTCTATACTATGTACCACTATACAGCTCTACACCACATTCTATACTATGTACCACTATACACCATATTCTAAACTATGTACCTTTATATACCATATTCTTTACTATTTACCTCTATACACCATATTCTATACTATATACCATTACTAACCATATTCTATACAATGTACCACTATAAACCATATTCTATACTATATACAACTATACAGATCTACCCCATATTCAATACTATGGACCACTTTACACCATATTCTATATTATGAACCACTATACAGCTCTACACCATATTCTATACTATTTAAAACTATACACCATATTCTATACTCTATACCACTATACACCTCTACTCCATATTCTATGCTATGTACCAATATACAGCTCTGTACCACATACTATACTATGTACATCTGTAAATCATATTCTATGTAACACTATACACCATATTCTATACTATGTACCACTATATACCACATTCTATACAATGTACCACTATACAGCTCTTAACCATATTCTATACTATGTACCACTATACAGCTCTACACCACATTCTATACTATGTACCACTATAAACCATATTCTATACTATATACCACTATACACCACATTCTAGACTATGTACCACTATACACCATATTCTATACTATGTACCTCTATACACCATATTCTTTACTATATACCACTATACACCACATCCTACACTATATACCATTATACAGCTCTACACCACATTCTATACTATGTACCACTATACACGTCTACACCATATTCTATCCTATGTACCACTATACAGCTCTACACCATATTCTATACTATATACTACTATACACCACATTCTATACTATGTACCATTATACAGCTCTACACCATATTCTATACTATTTAAAACTATACACCATATTCAATACTATATACCACTATACACTTTTACACCAAATTCTATGCTATGTACCAATATACAGCTCTGTACCACATACTATACTATGTACAACTGTACATCATATTCTATGTACCACTATACACCATATTCTAGACAATGTAACACTATACACCATATTCTAGACTATGTACCACAATACACCATATTCTATACTATGTACCTCTCTACACCACATTCTATACTTTGTACCACTAAATACCACATTCTATACTATGTACCACTAAACACCTCTACACCATATTCTATACTATGTACCACTATACAGCTCTACACCATATTCTATACTATATAATACTATACACCACATTCTATACTATGTACCTCTATCCACCATATTCTATACTATGTAACACTATACACCACATTCTATACTATGTACCATTATACAGCTCTACACCACATTCTATACTATGTACCACTATATACCACATTCTATACAATGTACCACTATACTGCTCTTAACCATATTCTATACTATGTACCACTATACAGCTCTACACCACATTCTATACTATGTAACTATACACCATATTCTATACTATATACCACTATACACCACATTCTAGACTATGTACCACTATAAACCATATTCTATACTATGTACCTCTATACACCATATTCTATACTATATACCACTATACACCGCATCCTACACTATGTACCATTATACAGTTCTACACAACATTCTATACTATGTGCCACTATACACGTCTACACCATATTCTATACTATATACCACTATACAGCTCTACACCATATTCTATACTATATACTACTATACACCAGATTCTATACTATGTAACACTATATACCACATTCTATACTATGTACCACTATACAGCTCTAAACCATATTTTATACTATGTACCAATATACAGTTCTACACCACATCCTATACTATGTACCACTATACACCATATTCTATACTATGTACCACTATGCACCACATTCTAGACTATGTACCACTATAAACCATATTCTATACTATGTACCTCTATACACCATATTCTATACTATATACCACTATATACAACATCCTATACTATGTTCCATTATACAGCTCTACACCACATTCTATACTATGTACCACTATACACCATATTCTACACTATGTACCACTATACACCACATTCTATACTATGTACAACTATACACCATATTCTATATTATGTTCCACTATACATCTCTTCACCACATTCTATACTATGTTCCACTATACACTATATTCTATAATATGTACCACTATACAGCTCTACACCACATTCTATACTTTGTACAACTATACACCACATTCTATGTACCACTATACACCACATTCTAGACTATGTACCACTATACACCATATTCTATACTATGTACCTTTATATACCATATTCTATACTATTTACCTCTATACACCATATTCTATACTATATACCACTACTAACCATATTCTATACAATGTACCACTATAAACCATATTCTATACTATATACAACTATACAGATCTACCCCATGTTCTATACTATGTACCACTATACACCATATTCTATATTATGAACCACTATACAGCTCTACACCATATTCTATACTATTTAAAACTATACACCATATTCTATACTATATACCACTATACACCTCTACACCATATTCTATGCTATGTACCAATATACAGCTCTGTACCACATACTAAACTGTGTACAACTGTACATCATATTCTATGTACCACTATACACCATATTCTAGACAATGTAACACTATACACCATATTCTAGACTATGTACCACAATACACCATATTCTATACTATGTACCTCTCTACACCACATTCTATACTTTGTACCACTAAATACCACATTCTATACTATGCACCACTAAACACCATATTCTATACTTTGTACCTCTATACACCATATTCTATACTATGTACAACTATACACCACATTCTATACTATGTTCCACTATACACTATATTCTATACTATGTACCACTATACAGCTCTACACCACATTCTATACTATGTACGACTATACACCACATTCTATGTACCACTATACACCACATTCTAGTCTATGTACCACTATACACCATATTCTATACTATGTACCTTTATATACCATATTCTATACTATTTACCTCTATACACCATATTCTATACTATATACCACTACTAACCATATTCTATACAATGTACCACTATATACCATATTCTATACTATATACAACTATACAGATCTACCCCATATTCTATACTATGTAACACTATACACCATATTCTATATTATGAACCACTATACAGCTCTACACCATATTCTTTACTATTTAAAACTATACACCATATTCTATACTATATACCACTATACACCTCTACACCATATTCTATGCTATGTACCAATATACAGCTCTGTACCACATACTATACTATGTACAACTGTACATCATATTCTATGTACCACTATACACCATATTCTAGACAATGTAACACTGTACACCATATTCTAGACTATGTACCACTTTACACCATATTCTATACTATGTACCTCTATACACCACATTCTATACTATGTACCACTATACACCACATTCTATACTATGTACCACTATACACCACATTCTATACTATGTACCACTATACATCTCTACACCACATTCTATACTATGTAACACTATACTCCATATTCTATACTATGTAAAACCATACAGCTCTACACCATATTCTGTACTATATACCACAATAGAGCTCTATACCATATTCTATACTATATACCACTATACACCATACTCTATACTATGTACCACTATACACCATATTCTATACTATGTACCTCTATACACCACATTCTATACTATGTACCACTATATACCACATTCTATACTATGCACCACTAAACACCATATTCTATACTTTGTACCTCTATACACCATAGTCTATACTATATACCACTATACCCCACATTCTATACTATGTACCACCATACAGCTCTACACCACATTCTATACTATGTACCACTATACACCATATTCTATACTATGTAAAACTATACAGCTCTACACCATATTCTGTACTATATACCACAATAGAGCTCTATACCATATTTTATACTATATACCACTATACACCATATTCTATAGTATGTACCACTATACAGCTTTATACCACATTCTATACTATGTACCATTATACAGCTCCAAACCACATTCTATACAATGTACCACTATACACCATATCTATACTATAACTATGTACCACTATAGAGCTCTACACCACATTCTACACTATGTACCCGACTATACAACATATTCTATACTATGTAAAAGTATACAGCTCTATAACACATTCTATACTATGTACCACTATACACCATATTCTATACTATTTACCACTATACAGCTCTACACCACATTCTACACTATGTACCTCTATACACCATATTCTTACTATATACCACTATACACCATATTCTATACTATATACCACTATACACCATATTCTATACTATATACCAGTATACACCATTTTCTATTCTTTGAACCACTATACAGCTCTACACCACATTCTATACTATATACAACTATACACCATATTCAATACTATGTACCACTATACACCTCTACACCATATTCTATACTATGTACCACTATACTGCTCTACACCATATTCTATACTATATAATACTATACACCACATTCTATACTATGTACCTCTATCCACCATATTCTATACTATGTAACACTATGCACAACATTCTATACTATGTACCATTATACAGCTCTACACCACATTCTATACTATTTACCACTATATACCACATTCTATACTATGCAACCACTATACAGCTCTAAACCATATTCTATACTATGTACCAATATACAGCTCTACACCACATTCTATACTATGTACCACTATACACCATATTCTATACTATGTTCCACTATACACCACATTCCAGACTATGTACCACTATACACCATATTCTATACTATGTACCTCTTTACACCATATTCTATACTATATACCACTATACACCACATCCTATACTATGTTCCATTATACAGCTCTACACCACATTCTATACTATGTACCACTATACACCAATATTCTACACTATGTACCGCTATACACCACATTCTATACTATGTACAACTATACACCATATTCTATACTATGTTCCACTATACAGCTCTTCACACATTCTATACTATGTTCCACTATACACTATATTCTATACTATGTACCACTATACAGCTCTACACCACATTCTATACTATGTACCACTATACACCATATTCTAAACTATGTACCTTTATATACCATATTCTTTACTATTTACCTCTATACACCATATTCTATACTATATACCATTACTAACCATATTCTATACAATGTACCACTATAAACCATATTCTATACTATATACAACTATACAGATCTACCCCATATTCAATACTATGGACCACTTTACACCATATTCTATATTATGAACCACTATACAGCTCTACACCATATTCTATACTATTAAAACTATACACCATATTCTATACTCTATACCACTATACACCTCTACTCCATATTCTATGCTATGTACCAATATACAGCTCTGTACCACATACTATACTATGTACATCTGTAAATCATATTCTATGTAACACTATACACCATATTCTATACTATGTACCACTATATACCACATTCTATACAATGTACCACTCTACAGCTCTTAACCATATTCTATACTATGTACCACTATACAGCTCTACACCACATTCTATACTATGTACCACTATAAACCATATTCTATACTATATACCACTATACACCACATTCTAGACTATGTACCACTATACACCATATTCTAATACTATGTACCTCTATACACCATATTCTTTACTATATACCACTATACACCACATCCTACACCTATATACCATTATACAGCTCTACACCACATTCTATACTATGTACCACTATACACGTCTACACCATATTCTATCCTATGTACCACTATACAGCTCTACACCATATTCTATACTATATACTACTATACACCACATTCTATACTATGTACCATTATACAGCTCTACACCATATTCTATACTATTTAAAACTATACACCATATTCAATACTATATACCACTATACACTTTTACACCAAATTCTATGCTATGTACCAATATACAGCTCTGTACCAACATACTATACTATGTACAACTGTACATCATATTCTATGTACCACTATACACCATATTCTAGACAATGTAACACTATACACCCATATTCTAGACTATGTACCACTATACACCATTATTCTATACTATGTACCTCTATACACCACATTCTATACTATGTACCACTATACACCACATTCTGTACTATGTACCACTATACAGCTCTACACCACATTCTATACTATGTACCACTATACACCATATTCTATACTATATACTACTATACACCCACATTCTATACTATGTAACACTATACACCACATTCTATATTATGTACCATTATACAGCTCTACACCATATTCTATATTATGTACCATTATACAGCTCTACACCATATTCTATACTATGTACCACTATATACCGACATTCTATACTATGTACCACTATACAGCTCTAAACCATATTCTATACTATGTACCAATATACAGGTCTACACCACATTCTATACCTTGTACCCACTATACACCATATTCTATACTATGTACCATTCTACACCACATTCTAGACTATGTACCACTATACACCATATTCTATACCTATGTACCCTCTATACACCATATTCTATAGCTATATACCACTATACACCACATCTTATACTATGTTCCACTATACAGCTCTACACCACATTCTATACTATGTACCACTATACACCATATTCTACACTATGTACCACTATACACCACATTCTATACTATGTACAACTATACACCATATTCTATACTATGTTCCACTATACAGCTCTTCACCACATTCTATACTATGTTCCACTATACACTATATTCTAATACTTTGTACCACTATACAGCTCTACACCATATTCTATGCTATATACCAATATACATCTCTGTACCACATACTGTACTATGTACAACTTTACATCATATTCTATGTACCATTATACACCATATTCTAGACAATGTAACACTATACACCATATTCTAGACTATGTACCACTATACACCATATTCTATTCTATGTACCTCTATACACCACATTCTATACTATGTACCACTATACACCACATTCTATACTATGTACCACTATACAGCTCTACACCACATTCTATACTATGTACCACTATACACCATATTCTATACTATATACTACTATACACCACATTCTATACTATGTAACACTATACACCACATTCTATACTATGTACCATTATACAGCTCTACACCATATTCTATACTATGTACCACTATATACCACATTCTATACTATGTACCACTATACAGCTCTAAACCATATTCTATACTACGTACCAATATAGAGCTCTACACCACATTCTATACTATGTACCACTATACACCATATTCTATACTATGTACCACTATACACCACATTCTAGACTATGTACCACTATACACCATATTCTATATTATGTACCTCTATACACCATATTCTATACTATATACCACTATACACCACATCCTATACTATGTTCCATTGTACAGCTCTACACCACATTCTATTCTATGTACCACTATACACCATATTCTACACTATGTACCACTATACACCACATTCTATACTATGTACAACTATACACCATATTGTATACTATGTTCCACTATACAGCTCTTCAACACATTCTATACTATGTTCCACTATACACTATATTCTATACTATGTACCACTATACAGCTCTACACCACATTCTATACTATGTATGACTATACACCACATTCTATTACCACTATACACCACATTCTAGACTATGTACCACTATACACCATATTCTATACTATGTACCTTTAGATACCATATTCTATACTATTTACCTCTATACACCATATACTATACTATATACCACTACTAACCATATTCTATACAATGTACCACTATAAACCATATTCTATACTATATACAACTATACAGATCTACCCCATATTCTATACTATGTACCACTATACACCATATTCTATATTATGAACCACTATACATCTCTACACCATATTCTATACTATTTAAAACTATACACCATATTCTATACTATATACCACTATACACCTCTACACCATATTCTATGCTATGTACCAATATACAGCTCTGTACCACATACTATACTATGTACAAATGTACATCATATTCTATGTACCACTATACACCATATTCTAGACAATGTAACACTATACACCATATTCTAGACTATGTACAACTACACACCATATTCTATACTATGTACCTCTATACACCACATTCTATACTATGTACCACTATACACCACATTCTATACTATGTACCACTATACAGCTCTACACCACATTCTATACTATGTACCACTATACACCATATTCTATACTATGTAAAACTATACAGCTCTACACCATATTCTGTACTATATACCACAATAGAGCTCTATACCATATTCTATACTATATACCACTATACACCATATTCTATATTATGTACCACTATACACCATATTCTGTACTATGTACCTCTATACACCAGATTCTATACTATGTACCACTATATACAACATTCTATACTATGCACCACTAAACATCATATTCTATACTTTGTACCTCTATACACCATATTCTATACTATATACCACTATACACCATTTTCTATACTATGTACCACTATACAGCTTTATACCACATTCTATACTATGTACCATTATACAGCTCCAAACCACATTCTATACAATGTACCACTATACACCATATTCTATACTATGTACCACTATACAACATATTCTATACTATGTAAAACTATACAGCTCTATACCACATT